>JAJSOF020000017.1:41317959-41336836 GCA_025594305.2 Periplaneta americana | reverse complement strand
AGCAGAAAGAAATTTTTCCCTATATCATAAAGCGTTATAATTGGGCTAAATTTTTATAAATTGCATCTCTTTTCTAGTAAGCCAGAAACATAGCTGCTTTAGTTTTTATATGTTATGTGATAAACTGAGCGTTTTAAGACATATTTGTTACGGCAATTTTTGCCTGTTTCAACTCATAAGACCATCGTTTGTTTTATTCGGTAATTTTGAGGCATTTGTATTTAATTTTGGCTATAAATCCCCCATCATTAATGTAAAAATAATGTTTATTTCATTTGATATTTGTCTACATATTTTGTCCATTAATACCCATTATTTTCTAATATTTTAATCGTTTTTCTACACAAATATTGCCATTTTATATTGTAGCACACCCCATGTAATGGATCATTCCAACCATCCCTTCAATATAGACTCCTCTATACCTGCTAATTCCGGATAGGAGTGGCCTTGGGGTGGACTACATGGAAACTACATCAGGTATAATAATTAATTGAAGTGTATTACTTAGAAAAATTTATGTAAAATTAAATAAACTTAAATGTTGGTACTAGAGTTTAATTTAATTACTAGTATAAATTAATAGTACAAAACCTCTTTTCCTACTAAGCCAATTATGTACGATCAATTTTAGGGCATTTTTGAAAGATTTTTAGGTCATAAATGCATTGTTTTTAGGACATTTTTTTCATGATTTATAAGCCATCAAAATCCTAGCCCTAGTTATAATAATAAATTAATATTATCCATACCCAAACGGGTCAGACTGTATTTACCGTATGACTTACAGTGCAACAGCCAGCCAGTGTGAACTTCTTGTCGTGTTAAGTAATAAGAGATATCTCTTCTGCCCTTGACCTTGCTCTATCGACGTCGAATGCAAGAAATGATCGTGGCGACGACTTGTGGAGTATGATTTACAACAGGAAAGTCCTGTTCTGTGACCACATTACTCGCCTTGACCACGTTTTGTGGACATTCACGTAGTATTACATGTCCTGCACTCTAACGTGTCGCTATGGAGATTTATATGGGCGCCTGGCCGCCTTCTGCTGTATGTTCTGTGTTGTCATTTTGCTTCCTTTGGTGTGTTCAACGCTAAGCGCACAGTGACTTGGAGAACAAGACAATTTATACGTCTAGGACATTCGATAAATAATGGCAACAATGCTGTAGTCAGTGCTCTTAGCGGTGACCATTGAAATCTTGTACTACGTAATAGAGCAGCGATTTTTTCGTAAATTTGCAATATTGGAAGTCTCGAAGTAGCCATATTTTGTACATACAGTGGCTGTTTGCTAAGGATTTGGTATTATAAATTCAAAGTTATTAGATGCGATTAAAAAATGCGGGGATGTGATCAAAAAGTGGAACTAAAGTGGAACTGGAAAGAGATCGAGAAGTATAAAGGAGAGATGAAGTGTAAAATAAAATGTGTAGAGAAAGATAAAAGTATTTACAGGAAGTGAGAATAATGATTTGGTGTAGGCTAAGTAGACAAGTGAGAAAGTGATAGTGAGCGCATATAGGAAGAGTGAATAATAACCGTGAAAGAGTGTTAACAGAATTGACTCAGAGACAGTAAGAAAGTAGTACTAACATTTGAACATTGAAACAGTAAATTAATATAAGAGAAAGATAGCAGAAAAGGTCAATGGAAAAATAGGGTAAACTTACTTATTTACTTACTTACTGGATTTTAAGGAACCCGGAGGTTCATTGCCACCCTCACATAAGCCCGCCATTGGTCCCTGTCCTGAGCAAGATTAATCCAGTCTCGATCATCATATCCCACCTCCCTCAAATCCATTTTAATATTATCTTCTCATCTACGTCTCGGCCTCCCCAAAGGTCTTTTCCCCTCTGGCCTCCCAACTAACACTCTATATGCATTTCTGGATTCGCCCATACGTGCTAAATGCCCTGCCCATCTCAAACGTCTGGATCTTATTGTTAGGTTTCGTAACAAGCTGTTTTTTTACGGTGATGGGTTGTTAGCCCTTCGCCTAACCCCCAAGCTGGAGGACCACCCCTTATCGGTTGTCCACGACTGCTTATTCAATATATTCGCAGCTACCCTCCATATCTGGAGGCCGTCTCCTCTATCCGCAAAAAATAGGGTAAATAATAATGCAATTTTATAATGCATAAAAAATGTTAAATTGGAATTTTAGTGAATACTCCTAGTTAGAGAAAAAAAAAAAGAGGGTTGGAAGTAGTATATAATATTGAGAGATATTAGGATTAGTGAACAAATAGAGAATAGCAAAGGAATATAGAATAAATATTGAAGAGGAGGTTAGACCGAGTAATAAAAAGGTATATAGTGTAAATTGGAGTATTTGTGTAGACGTATACTACTAATAATGTGTTAATGTAATAATGATGGCACCGGATACAGAGAAATGTGAGGTACGCCATTACATGTAAAGAAGTGATGTGACATAAATATCATCATACAGTGGCTGTTTATGATTTGTAGTAAACAGTACAGCCCTAAAGGTACGAACAAAGGTGCTTCATAAAAATCAAAGTTGCAAGAGAAAAACATGCAACTCTGGCGTTAGGGCATTACAAGAAGCCTGTGGGATAATATTTCATGGATAGGTTTGTTCGAAAAATCAAAGACTTCTGCTGAATATATTACACTTAATTCATTTTTCAAACGTACTTGATCAAAGTGACTGTTATAGGACTGAAATAATTTGTTTAGTGCCTCATTCGGGAAGTTTTCTCTATAAGCAGAAAATTGTTGAGAATCTAGAAGATGTGTGAACTGAAGCTTTCCATAATCAGAAAATCTGTCAGTAATTTCCATGTGCATACGATCTAGTATGCTGTAGTACAGCTGCCTGTATTTCAATTCATCATCTCCTTTTCTTCGCTTTAATGGTGGTTCCATTGTATTGGCTGAAGAATTTTCATTTTCCATATTACTCCATATGGACGGAAACCCACTACGTCTGAACTCGGATATAGTATTTTTTTTAACTTTGATACCTCTTGCAAGTAGTACGCTATGTCTAGACTTTTTGTCTGAAGAATATTGTAGAGCACATCTGTATGTGCGAATACTCTAGCATAGACTTCAAGAAGAAATATATTCTGAAACTGTGTGAAAAAATGTAAATCCTTGAGCCTGCACATTTACAGCATCATCCCAGTTTTCTTCAGAGTCATTACAAAATGATATTTTTAAAGAAAGCAGTCCGTTTTTCTCTGTATTCCTTTACTGTATTTACAAGCCGAGATGTAAAATTCAATCTAGTTGGTGCTACTTTTGCGAGTTTCTTGTTCATAAATTCCTTGAGTTTTCTGATCTTTTAGGAGATGTTGAGAAAAATGCAGCTAAACCCGACAGTGTTTTGAAAAAAAAATGCGGCATTCTGGAATGGATGAAGTAGTTTGTTGCAAAACTAAATTGAAAACATGGCTGTAACAATGGACAAATAGTGCTTGAGGATACTTTTCTTGAACTTTTGTTTTTAAGCCATTAATATTTCCCGCCATAACTGAAGCACTATCGTATGTCTGTGCAATTAACTTGTTGCCGACATTGTATTCTACTATAACACCTTCTACATGCTGAAACAAAGCGGCAGCAGTTTTGTCCGAACTGACATTTGTGAATCCTATAAACCGTTCTTGAACATTGGCAGTACTGTCGACGTATCTTAAAACAGTGGACAATTGACTCTGATTAGAGCAGTAACTTGTTTCATCAACAACAATGGCCACAAAAGGTTTTATGTTCTTTATCATAACCCCACTTATAGCAAATATTAAGTCATTCTGAATTGCGAGAGAAGTACCACGAAATACTGTTGAACTCTCAAGATGATTGGCCAGTAAATGATCAAATTCACTTAAGGAACTTAAATATTCAATATAATTTCCTATATTGTCTGATTCCACACTCTCGTTATGACCCCGAAAAGCCAATTCTTATTTTCCTAGAAAGCAGACTGCGTTAATAAGATGCAGTAAAATCTCCCGATTTTTCTTTTTCACAAGAGCATTGTGTTGGTTGATGTGTAGAGCTTCTTGCTTATCTAGCTGTAAATCAATTCTTGTCTTCCCAAAGTTTGCAAAGTTCATGCTACTACAAATATGAGCTTTTGATTTGTCGTATTCTAGGACTGCCGTTCGAAGGAGTTCATATTAGAAAACCCCTCTTTTGACCACACATTAGTTTCGCGGCTAAATAACAAACATGGCCAGCAAAATAGTTTAGACAGTTTAGAAGTACCACACAACCAATTCCACTTACCATATGATGTTGAAATGAAATGGCGTGTGTACTCTCGCTGTTTTTCTTTTACGTCCATGGACAAATTTAACTCAGGAGTTGGTCTTTCCATTTTCACAATTTCAACTTTCTCGTTGTTATGTACGACGGTTAAAAGGCACTTTTAATAAACCTTCTATTACACAGTCATTTTCAACACAAACCTCTCCAGAAACTTGTTCTGCCATATTTTTCACAATATCACTTAATTGGGAAATTAAAAACTTAATAATTCACAATTAATATAACTCTTAGACACTCGAACAAATCACAGATTTAAAATAATGCACTGCAAGAACACAATCACATTCATGAGCTAGCGTACTAAGCGTATTGTTGCTTCGCGCCTGCGAAGAAACCGATCACGAGAGCGGTAACTCGACCGGCCTACACTGCACGACGGAAACAGAAGGGAGCGGGGGGGACGGGCAGCTGTGCGACAGGACAGCGTGCGCGAAACGGTCACAGGCTACCTCACTTAGCAAGCGGTTTCTCCAGCGATGCCGCCTTGACAACTTGTTTCTTTTCGAGAGCAGAGAGCGCATATAAATCTAACAATTACTTTAATTTTAATTACTATGGTAAAACTAATAATACAAAATTATTACATTATGTTATATTATAAACTTTTTCTTTTGTAATTTCCTTGGGCTACCGCCGGTAGCCCCGGTAGTCCGCAAAATACGCCCTGATGATCAGTAACAGAGATATCTAGAAATGCTGCTGCAGATGGAGTCCGCCGTTTTCCAAGAATTTGACAACGTATTGTTGACATGACAGAAGACTATATTTGAAGTATGTAATGTCAAAAGTAACCTAAATAAATTTAGTGTGAAATTACTTTTTGAATGTCCTAGAGTCGACGACAATTCGGAAGGCGGTAGTCTGCTAGCGTTTGCGTCGAGAGAGACAGATAGAGAGAGCAAGGCAGCGTACAACATTGCCACATCGTACTTCACGCGCACGTGCAATACAAATAGCGCAGAAGAGAATTTAAATTATCAAAAGACAATAATGATCTCAGTCGTTGATTACTGTAAGCATGACACCGAACAAACCCTCTTTCCTTCATTAAGAATATTTTTTGCACGGTTCTCAATCCCACTTCTGCAGTCGTTTCTTGCGCGTTGGCAACTTTGCAGCAGGATCAAGATGGCCGGCAGCGTTCTGCTCGACAACGTTTTAAAAATAATTATACACCTTAAACACTATTTTCCACACCTTCCTGTGCAATACTTGCCTTTTTACAGTCTCTTCTTCCATTTATTTATCTTACACCCACACAGTAAATGTTAGTTTTACTTATTCAATGTATTGAAACACTCACACGTGAACAAACGAACACGAGAAGTACTTGTTATAGACTGATTCCGACTGGTTCTATTGTAGAAGCTTGTGACGTCACATACCAGAAATGCTACGGCGCATATGGCAGCTGACCGCCTTCCGAAATGCCGTCTAGTCTAGTATTATGAGAATTATTCCATGTAATATTTTCAAGAGAACGGAAATAAGTGGAATTCCTCGGCCCAGCAGTAGCTCAACCGACGGTGTGACATGATAAGAACGGAGTCCGATTTCCAACATACTGGTTGAAGATCTATAATTTGCAAAGCGGCTGCGGAGTAGATTTTCTGCGAACGTTTTGGTTGTCTTTACAGTTCTCATTCCAGCATTATTCCACTATTCCATAACGTTTGTAAGATTCTTTAAGTTTAAACAGATCAACAACGCTATTTCAGGGGCGTAGTATCCATGGAAGTGGAAGTGGTACAAGCATTGCTTCCCATTTCATATTCAAATGTTTAATGTTTATACGAATGAATTAATTATTATTCGTTTCTTCTTATATTTCGTTATAATATGTCTTCATAAACCTATTGATTTTCCATCTCAAAATTTGTTTCTATGTTTAATGTACTTAACGTAAGACAAATTTATTATATTGTATTAATAAAATTCATACATAAAAATCGAAATAATTTTGAATTGTATTCTCATAGTTATGAAACAAAAGGTATGAATTCTTTAAGATTGTTTGAACCAAAATGCAACACTGTTACAGTATTTAATCATAGTAGTAATTTATGCCCAAGAATATATAACAAATTTATATTTAAATATCCTAATCTTATCAATTCTAATAGTTCTAGTATTAAATTTAAAAAGTTATGTATGGATTTTATAAAAATTGAAAAATTGTAAATTTAAATTTATATACTATAATTGCAAATTGTATTGTATAATTATTAATTATAATTGTATTGTATAATTATTAATTTCAATTCAGGAATCTGCCCCTGAGCACGAGTTCTACTCTTTCAGGGGCGAGCTGAGTTTCTCTGTATATTTTATAATTTATGTTACAATTATTAGCAAAATAATAAATAAATAAATAAATAAATAAATAAATAAATAAATAAATAAATAAATAAATAAATAAATAAATAAATAAATAAATAAATAAATAAATAAATAAATAAATAAATAAATAAATAAATCTGTGTTTATACTGTATAATGTTTAGCTCGGGATGAATTTGAATGTACCGGTCGACGTGAGATGTCAGCTTCCAACTATACATGCTTGTGACAATAATAATAATAATAATAATAATAATAATAATAATAATAATAATAATAATAATAATAATAATAATAATAATAATAGTAAAAGGGTCATTCCACAGTAAGTGGTCCTGTGACTAACACTGCATTTTATTTTGTTTACTCAAGAATAATTATTACTAAGATTATCTTGGTTGCTTCCCCTTCTTCGGAAGCCACGCTACGCCACTGGGTTATTCCGATATCCTCAGTGCTTAACTAGCCCCAAAAGATACAGCCAGGAATATTGCTAGGAAAATGAACTTTTATCGTATATATTGGCATTTATAATGTGGCATCACATCACATCAGCACCAAGTTCTGAACTCTTGATCTCTTCAGAAGGCGTGAAGATAACATCTGTATCGCTAGTACTTGGGAACTCTCGCCATGGCAACGTTTTAAAAACCTCGTGAGATATTTCTTTATAAAATGTTAATAGCAATCGCTCTTCCTTATAAATGCTGGTATATACGCCAATAAAAGCTGAAAGTCTCCCGGCCTCCAGCAAACAGGTTTTGACGTCATGGCTACCGGAAGTGAGAAGCGAACATCAGAGTGCAGTTGACTAATGCGCCCTTAAGCCTGCATAGATACGCTCACGCCTAGAACAAGGTCAAGCTCCGGAACTGAAAAAATGTACTTTTGCTAGACCACCGTAGTGAATTACGACGACGTTTGCATCTAGAGTTGGGGGACATTACGAAATTAGATTTTAAAATATGATGCGTCATGAAGTAAGTTACGGGCAGGAAATTCTAGTTTTGCAGGAAGTTCTAGTTAGAGATTCATGCTTACAGTAAGGTAAAGAATAATAGGAAATACAGAATGCTGTTGTAGCATACAAAGAAGAGTAGGCCTGTATTCGGTGTTAACGGATAAATAGGCCTAATTGCTAAACTATGACTGATCTTTAGGTAGGCCATGTAGAACAGTATTAGGAAATTTGTTAAAATTAGAAGTTACATTCATATAATTATGCTAAGAATTTAAAGTAATTCAACTCTATATAATGCTGCATATTACATCGTGTGTTTTCTGGGCATAGAACACAGGGATTTAACATTACCATAATAAACCTATGTATAAAAACAATGAAGAAATAACTTAATCAGAGGGCCACGTTTAGAAATTAGCAGGCGTTTGACAATTTGTAAAACAAGATAACATAGTAATTTATGGTTACAAAGTCAAAGTCTGATGTTCTCTTATTTTGCAAGTTGTTAAAGCCTGCTAATTTCTAAGCATGACGCAATGATAAAGTTATTTCATTTTTTTCTCGCTGTTATTTATACTCGCTTTAACATCTTTGGCCATATTGCGAGTTATCTTCTTTGGTCATATTGCGAGTTTATACATATAGGTATTACTGATTTGTTATGAATATGATTTCGGTGATGAATGAGGCCGGTGATTTTCAGGGATGTTGTGGCCGTGGCCCGAATTTCCTGGTATTTGCCTTACGGTTGAGGAAAAACCCTGAAAAACCTCAACCAGGAAATTCAACCCGACCGGGAATCGAATCCGGGCCCTCTGCGTGAGAGACCAGAGGTGATCATTCATTATTTTATTTATTTATAGGTTTCTCATAGCACTGTTATATACCTTTGTTACACACCCAGAAAAACACACGATGTATATACATACAATATATAGGGTACATAGTGTATTTATATATAAATATATTTCTTCCATTCCTTGACGTCTTTTTTTTTTTTTTTTTTTTTTTTTGCAATTCTATGATGCTATTTTTTAAGGATATTTTTGAAATACTTTTGTAGAAAATACTATAAATTCCCAGATGAACAAATAATTTGTGGCATGTTTCTCTTCCAGCGTTGCACTTCCCTTCAAGAAGTCATTTTATTTCAAGATCTTCTCACTCAATCTGTTTTCTTATATGAGTTAGGCCTACAACTTTTCTATGTGATGTAATTGAAATGTATGTATTACCGACCATTCTATTTGTGGAACGGCATTTGTTTGCACTAATACACAGCGCGCCTATGTTACGTCACCTGTGCAATACGATCGCTCTCTTATTCTAGCCATAAGCTGTGTCTTTCTCTTTCAAAGAGAGTAACATCAGATTGCAGCGCTGCTGTTTACGTTCCATATACAAAATGGTCGCCTAGTAATAATGCATTATTATTATTATTATTATTATTATTATTATTATTATTATTATTATTATTATTATTATGTACTTCTTCTTCTTCTTCTTCCAATGTAGGCCTACTAGGCCATGTGGCCTGTTACGGACTCGATTCATCTTTCTGCAGGACATACTATTGTTATTGTTATTATATTATTATTACTACTACTAATTTATCATTATTACTATTATACGGTAGCGGAGAAGAAAATAATAGCCTATGAGAAATATGAAGTGAAGGAGATGGAAAAAAGTGACAGGAGATTTATGAAATCGTATTGGATTACGTGAAACGTCTTCACTTTTGGTATGCAATTTTAGGTTAGATGAGGATGGATTTATGGCAGGATGAGTACACCATCTCCAATAATTAGATAACGGACTGTGTGGAAGAACGCAATGAAAGAACGGAAAGTGGGAGGAGAAGTAATTAAATGTTACCCATCGCGTGTCCTTGCAAAGAATTTGAGTCTTTGAGAAAGAACCTACGTGAGCTCCAAGCCTGTTGGTCATTTGTCTCACTCCGTTTTTTACAGTTCAGTTGAAGAAACTTAAGAGAATGTTGAGGATGAGAAGCCGAAAATGGACGTAACCTAATGGTTACCACGTGAGAGAGAGGATCTGTGGAATGAATAAGTGAATCAATGAGGGAGAAAGAATGAATAAGCTAAAAGGTACTCGAGTGCACGTCCTTTGGAAGGGCGCTTGAGATTCATCTTAACATTTATGTGAGCTAATATCCTAACGGTCACTTGTCTTAGTTCACACTGTCCCACTTACAAGAATACGTGTAATTTTTGCATGGGAAAAGCCGAAGGAACCCTGAAGTAGAAAGAGCCTTGAATGGGAAAATCACGAGGCACTAAGCTTATCTTACATTTTCTATTCCTAGAATACCGCGAATGACTTCAGTATAAATCTTTCATGTCAAAACATTGCAAATTTTTCTTCTTGTAGGCGAAATATAAATTTTTGACGTGAAAAATGCAGAGGAAAGAGTAGAAAGTAGGTTATAAGAAATAAAGCGAAATCTAGGGTTTCGCGCATTTATTACTTTTCATGTTCTCTTTATTTGTCGATGCAGATACAAGTGCTGTAACTGGTACAACGACTTGATAAATAGATATTAAATTTCTGAATGGAAATACAATTCTCTTTAATTTTTGCGTTACAAATTCAATGCATTTTCTTCTCCCACTCTGAGTCAATTGAAATTGTGATACAAGCCATTTGTGGCTTGCGCTCCTTAGTTTCACTACCATCTTTACAGAATTCAAAGGACACAGAAAGCTGTGGGGAGTGCGTACGCATTAAATTGTAACAGGAGACAAAGATGACCTGGAAACGATTTAAAAGGAACTTTCGGATAGGGGAGTGGGGATCTCTTCTTGACAGGCCAGCCTTTGTGCGTTGTGCACTTGGGTGATTCAGTTCAAAGGATCCTTAGATATAAGGGTTCATTACTACATCTCTCTCACTGTCACCTCGATACAATGAGAGACATATTCCTATGAAGAAGATAAATAAAGGGAAATATAGGACTGAATCCGCTCCTTTGAAGAAAACGTATCTCTGTTACGTAAGTGAAAAAGAAATTCCTCTTTTGCTCTCCACGTTTTATCGAGAAAAAGAATAACAAAAGCAAACCATTCTCTGTATTGGACACAATAGAAGGTATGAATTTAAAATAGGTTGTTGAAAGTCCCTTTTGATAGGCAAATATGTAGGTCATTCAATTCACGGCTTTTGGAAAAGAACTAAGGACAGCCCTGTAAGTTCTATAGTAGGCCTAAATAAAAATAAGGTGTCGGTTTTAATGTCATTGTCTTCTTGAGTCACTATTGCTCCTTTTATCAACAGTAATCTCACTAGAGGTTTTGATTTATCTAGAGAAAATCAAAACTCGAGTGAGATTTAATTGATTTATTACACGATTAGAAGAAAGTATATAAAGATTAGAAGTAATAAAGTACTCTAATACAATAAAATATTAATTGACTTACGAAAATACAAAACTGTCTTCAAATTTGTACCATCTCAACATTATAAATATTACGCTAATAGATGGCAGTAGTGTGTTATGAATAGCTGTTTTCTTATCAGTTGTGCCAACTATGGAATCTTCATTGAACTCTGTGGACGGTTACTGGTCAAGAAGGCTTTGTTGATTCAGTTTCATTTTTATTAAAACAGTTGCATTCCACTTCAATTATCCGATCCCAGTAATCAACGTCACTTGACAGATGATTTTCAATAAATCTTAGTATTAAACAATCTCTGATATGTGACTATTCATAATACCATATAGCAGAAGCTATAACATAACCTAAATAACATAAACGAGTGTTAGAAAAGTTTTAATTAGGGATGATGAAATAAACAAGAAACATTTTAATTAACGATGATGAAATAAAAAATAAACATGATCAATTTTAAAAGAAACAATTATTGAAAGTAGTACAATTTTCAAATTTGAATGTTTTAGTTGTTGGTGGTTCAGTTGATGTTAATTTGGACGTGTGCGTAAAAGAAGTGAACTCGTTGATGTACATGGTGTATCCCTCAACTTATTCAGGATTTCCGAATGGTGGTCTTCATTTATTTGTAAATAGGGTTTCAGGGAAGATGCATAGCTATGACCAGTGATCTTTATTAATTCTTGTTCTTGAATGCCAATGTGAGTCATATTTGAAAGTGCTGTGCATCGACTGCACTGGTTTGTAATTTTCTGTTTTTTGACGTCCAGACCAGTGCAGTTTGAAATGTTGGCAAACAAAGAAACAAATGCTAGGGTAGTGATAAAAATAAACAAATGCTAGGGACGCGATGAAATTAAACAAATGCTAGGGATGCGATAAAATTGTGCGATAAGCAACCATGATTGGTTGAAAGACGTCCTTTCGTACCGTTTTATTGGTCAAAAGTAGCGTGACGTAGTAAAAGTGTAATAGTCACCGTATCATCATTTCACTGTCTCTTTATAATAGCCATGATTTATTAGATTTGGTTTCATTAATTGATATCAACTGGCGACAAGCAAATGCTGCTATAAGAACATTCTCTCGAAATACAGTCAAATGCTCTCTACATTTTTCGCGTAATGATTCTTGGAATTTTTAACAGACCATTATAATTTTAAAGACCAGGATTGGCTGATAATTTTGTCTGTTGTGGCTGCAAGTTAGGAACCAATAGCAGAGCACGTTACTATGTCACTGTACTGTTATCACAAAATTGAAGGGATCCCTGCAGGGAAATTTCTGGCCGATACGACGACCACCAGCAACAATCTTATTTTAAGAATTTTTAAGTTTTTTCCAGCTTCTTAGAAGACGTGTGATATTCAAATAACTGAAGGTTCCTGAAAAATACGTGGAAATACACTTGTTCCGATATGACTATAGGCAAGACCTGCCCGGTCGGGCAAGTTACCTGGTTGAGGTTTTTTCCGGGGTTTTCCCTCAACCCAATACGAGCAAATGCTGGGTAACTTTCGGTGCTGGACCCCGGACTCATTTCACCGGCATTATCACCTTCATTTCATTCAGACGCTAAATAACCTAGATGTTAATACAGCGTCGTAAAATAACCCAATAAAATAAAATAGGCAAGATCTGCATATCAGTTATCGTTGATAACTGTGTCATCTGAATTACTAAATCATTATATAATAGATTCTTTTTAATTCCAACTTCAAGGGAAATTTAAAGAAATTCGATATATTCAAAGTTCGAATTAATCAGCAAATATATATACAATCAATTCTGGATATAGTGAACATTCGGCTATAGTGAACCTAAATCGTTGGTCCCGACACGCATACATTAAAAAGTACATTAATATTTCCGTTTATAGTGAACCTTAAAAATTGAAGTTACAAGCATTGTATCCTGACAAATTCTTATTTGAATTCAGAACTTCTTGTATAAAATTGAAAGAATGTGTTGAGAACAACATTCTAAGTTTCTTACTCCTTTAGTCAAAGGACAAAGGTAGGGTTAGTGATTCCTAGACAATGAGCTGTACTGTAAATCCAGGCAACGCGTGACGACCTTGCCTCACTCCACCGTCGAAGGGTTGTCATTCCTTTTCTGAAGGACACTACTGTTATTTCTAATCCTCCACCGGCAAAGGGTTGTCTTTTGTTCTCAGAAACATTTCCATTATGACGGATAGCATCGAAACAACGGAAAATGAAATTGCCTTGTTTTATTAAAAGGGAACGGACATTATGTCCAGAGCATAAACGAAGGTAAGATTCCGATGGCTTTTAAACTCCGTCAATCCGCTCCCAGTTTCCATTAACTGATCGGGAAATTCCAAGACTGAGTACGCAATCACACCATAACAGCGTTTGTCATTTCTACCTGATGTCTGTTTCTAGTGTTCGAACAGTGAATGTACTGTATAAAAATGTCGAAGCGTAAAGTGTTTTCTTTGGAAGATAAGGCGAATATTATAAACTGGGTTAAAAACAGTTACAATGAGCGGACTCCTTCGTTCATTTGGAGCAAGGCTTCTAAACTTCTCATAGGTTGCATTAGTATCGAGCTTGACTGCGAGGGATCGACGGGGAAAGGAGAGCGATTCTGACGTCACAAGATAGCTGAGCGCGCCAAAGCTCAAATGCTTCAAAGCAGTATCTCATGTTTTTTCTTGTTTATGTTGTTTCGAATGCATTATGCCAGGTCAAAGGTGTGCTGTTGCGGTATGCAACAATTCTAACGATAAAAATAAAGAGTTGTCTTTCTTTACCAATCCTAAAGATTTAGGAATTACAAAATAGGGGGTAATTGCGTGCAAAAGACAGGATAAATTCAATCCTGATACAAGCAGAGTATGCTCTGATCATTTTAAAGATGACGATTTTGTTCCTGATTTTCGAGCAGCTTTGATGAAAATAAAGCCGAAACGACCGAGAATGTTAAAGCCTACAGACAAGTTTAAATAAATCACGTAGGCCTATATAAGTAGCCTACATTAATACCAGCTTTGTATAATAATTAGATTAGGTTCGTCTATGTTAACCTTCAAATTATTTTCTTTCTTTTTGTAATCTTTGCTGAGTCGTACATAACTTACAATTAACAAAATAATCATGCTATTTATACTAACAGTCGCATACCAAAGGGGTGTAGGGTTAGCGACTGATATCAATGATGTTATTTCACTATAATTCTCTTTATGTTGATTTTATTATATTAACGATTTATGACATTTTGTCCTTATGGCATATTTAGTGGGTTAATCATAAAAGCCTCCAGTGACAATTCATTGTTGAGTTGTAATGATTATTGTAAATGAACGTGTGGCTGACATTTCATTACCGATACATGCTCCTTTTTCCAAACTTTAGGATGAGATATTAAAAAGACATTCAATGTTAGAATTTTTATAAACACAAGACTGGAAACTGCAGACGAAAACGGACGGCAGACACTGAGAGCAGACGAATTGTTAAGAAATACAGAAAAATAATGGAGTGGCAAGTGTAAGTACAGCTTATATATACACGGTATAAATACTTTCAACGTATTTATATTAAGCCATAATACGTACACAATTAATTTATACCCATTGTAATGTTTTTATTTCATGCGGTTATGTTTATAATGTACGCTAATGTCGCTATCAATTTGAAAATAAAGGACCAATGAGCATGGACTCTTCGAGCGTCATTAGCCAATTAGCCATCTGATTGGCTAATGAAAAATGAGATAACCTATTGAGTGTATAGAAGCCTTGCATTTGGAGTGCCTAACACAGAAAAACAAAGTTCAAGGACACTTACAGAAAATACGAGTAAATCTTAGTTTATCGGAGAAATTGAACTTGATTTAAAGCCATAATCGCTGCCACTTACGCTATAGCGAATTACCAACTGTGATATCTTTATTACATGCCTGTAATTGTAATAAAAATATCTGCGACCGAGGAAAGAATGCCGACAGGTGGTAGGGAATAGGAAACATTTCTCCCCTGCAGGGTGCGGCCTGAGAATGGAGAACAATGCGAAGTTAATCAGAGCAACGCAGCCATTCGTTGGCTGCAGGTGCTGTAGGCCTACATTGCGTTTTGAACTAATTGTACTCCCATAATCAAGATAAAGTTCTCAGCGCTGGACAACACGTCCGTTCGCAAAGGTCGTTCAATTCATGCTCAGAGCTAAACGGTTACAGACTCAGATCTCTATCATTCATAACACTGACCTCGGATAAGCCGCTGCCAACTTTTCTTTTCTGACATCTAGTAACCAAACTCCAGATATCCTGTGTGATAGTCATAATGACGCAATCATGTCTGGTTAGTTTATTTAGAGATATTTACAAGGAAATATTACTATACTGAAAGGAAATGGGTTAATTTTAGCTACCAAATTATGTAGACAGTAAAATATTTACCATGATCCTCTCAAAAGACGTAAGATAAAAGAAGCATTCTAACATTCAACTCTTTTCAACAAAACTTTTCCCGTGGCAAACAAGTTTACATACTTGGGCGTCACCATGGACTGAAGTCTTCGCTGGAAGGAGACATCTGAACAGTCTCAAGACATACAAAATCATTTGTAAACTATTATTTTATAAAAACTGCCTCAAATGTATAATCCCAATGTATGTGTAGATAACGAAGAGAAATGCTTCAGTATAATATTTCATCATTATGCAGAGGATAAGAGGGCCATGAATTAATTAATAATCATATGTGTCTCAACGATACGTACAGCAGAGTCCGTATAGGCCAGTCTCTGTCTGATGCTTTTTCCAATTCCTGTGGACTAAAGCAAGAATATGCACCATCATCTTTACTTTTTAACTTTGCTCTAGAACAATGGTATTCAATTTTTTTGCTGGCGTACCCCGAACTGCATTGCAATTATATAAAATTAACAAAAGACTGTGGTTGGTGTTGTGCTAAAATAAATTATTATTATTACTATTATTATTATTATTATTATTATTATTATTATTATTATTATTATTATTATTATTATTATTTATTTGGCTTTTATGGAACCCGGAGGTTCATTGCCGCCTCACATAAGCCCACCATCGGTCCCTATCCTGGGCAAAGATTAATCCAGTCTCTACCATCATATTCCACCTCCCTCAAATCCATTTTAATATTATCTTCCCATCTACGCCTCAGCTCCCCAAAGGTCTTTTCCCTCCGGCCTCCCAACTTTCAGTCTACATGCATTTCTGGATTCGCCCATACGTGCTACATGCCTGCCCATCTCAAACGTCTGGATTTTATGTTCCTGATTATGTCAGGTGAAGACAATGCGTGCAGCTCTGCGTTGTGTAACTTTTCTCCATTCTCCTGTAACTTCATCCCTTTTAGCCCCAAATATTTTCCTGAGAACCTTATTCTCAAACACCCTTAATCTCTGTTCCTCTCTCAAAGTGAGAGTCCATACAGAACAACCGATAGCTAATATAACTGTTTTATAAATTCTAACTTTTAGATTTTTTGACAGCAGACTAAATGACAAAGCTTCTCAATCGAATAATAACAGGCATTTCCCATATTTATTCTGTGTTTAATTTCCTCCCCGAGTGGCATTTATATTTGTTACTGTTGCTCCAAGATATTTCAATTTTCCACCTCTTCGAAGGATAAATCTCCAATTTTTATAGTTCCATTTCGCACAATATTCTTGCCACGAGACATAATCATATACTTTGTCTTTTCGGGATTTACTTCCAACCCTGTCGTTTTACTTGCTTCAAGTAGAATTTCCGCGTTTTCCCTAATCGTTTATGGATTTTCTCCTAAAATATTCACGTCATCCGCATAGACAAGAAGCTGATGTAACCCGTTCAATTCCAAACCCTCTCTGTTATCCTGGACTTTCCTAATGGCATATCCTAGGCAGAAGTTAAAAGTAAAGGTAATAGTGCATTTCCTGCTTTAGCCCGTAGTGAATTGGAAAAGCATCAGATAGAAACTGGCCTATACGGACTCTGCTGTAAGTTTCACTAAGACACATTTTAATTAATCGAACTAGTTTCTTTGGAATACCAAATTCAATAAGAATATTATATAAATCTTCTCTCTTAACCGAGTCATGTGCCTTTTGGAATCTATGAATAACTGATGTACTGTAACCTTATAATATATTATTATTATTATTATTATTATTATTATTATTATTATTATTATTATTATACAGTAGTTATTGATGAAATAGGTCTAATAATAGTAATGATTTACATAAAATGGTATTCAAGCAAGGAAAAGCAAAAGTTGATATTTCAAAAGAAACTATAATATAATGCAATAATTATCAACAAATATAATAAAATAAATATGTCAATATGTCTGTATTTTTACATATGTAATCAGTGGTGTGCGTGCCCCTTGACACAAGGGATACAGGTACCATTGATTCAATACCACTGCTCTAGAATATATCATTAGGAAAGTCCAGGAAAAAACAGAGAGTTTGATGAGAATGTGTTAGAAGAAAATCCACAAACGATTAGGAAAACACGGAAATTGTATACTTGAAGCAAGTAAGAAGGTAAGTTTGGAAGTAAATTGGTAAATTCCGGAAAAAAAAAAACAAAAAACAAAATATATGTTTATGTCTCGTGACCAGAACATAGTACGAAATGGAAATATAAAAATTGGAAATTTATCATTTGAAAAAAAGTGGAAAAATTCAAATATCTTGGAGAAACAGTAACAAAATAACATAAATGACACTGGAGAGGAAATTAAACTTAGAATAATATGGGAAATTCATGTTATTATTTGTTTGTTTTATCATCAGTCTACTTTCAAAAAACTGAAAGTTAGAATTTATAAAGCAGTTATATTACCGGTTATTTCTGTATGGTTGTGAAATTGAACTCTCACTTTGAGAGAAGAAGAGAGGTTAAGGGTGTTTGAGAATAAGGTGCTTAGGAAAATATTTGGTGCTAAAGAGGGATGAATTATAGGAGAATGGAGAAAGTTACAGAACGCAGAACTGCACGCATTGTATTCTTTACCTAACATAATTAGGAACATTTAATCCAGACTTTTTGAGATGGGCAGGCCCAGCACATATAGGTGAAATGAGAAACATAATTTTTTTGAAAATGTGTTCAAAATGTTCCTTTCTTAATCCTCTATAACTTCCCTATGTAGAGTTTCTTCACAAAATTAAAATTGAAAGCTAAAAGCAGTGTTACATTTTTTTTTTTTACTCATTTGGTATAGTACCGATCTGTCCTATAAGAATTTCCTTTAATTCCAGCTCAGAGACAAGAATTGTCACAAGCGACCTCGTGACTTGCTATAATATGACTTCAAACAGACACAAAGTGTAAATAGTGTATCATGCAGTATATAAATATTACGCAGTTCTATGTAAGGAAGATAACGCGAGAACATTTATCTGATAATGAAAATTTAACAACTTACAAGTGTGCTAGGTGCAGCTCTACGTAATGGTTACCTATCAATCTCTGCTTGTAGGTGCTTACGCCCAGTATCAGCTATCAGTAATATTTTTGTTTCTGATAACAATTAAACGTTACTAATATTAAACGCTAAGGGTGCTATGCATAGACATTTCACTAGCCACGCTACGAGCGTGCTAAACTAGCCCCGGCTATCGACTGGTTACTTGTACAGGATTCATATCATTTCATATCGCTAACACTGGTTTATGAATACGAAAAACGTTAGTTCGCTGATCATCTACCGGAAGCCCGCGCTAAAAATGTCTATGAATATGGCCTAAATGACTTAATGTAAATGTGGCACTCTATAAACCTTAAATTATGTGTGGATAAATATAAAACTACAGTATTTGGTTTTCCAATCAGATTTTTT